>CM053257.1:475000-509198 GCA_028583405.1 Pogonophryne albipinna
ACCTCAGGGCTCAGTGTGCTTTCCAGGGGCTCCACAGCAAACAGCTCTGGCTCCCTTTGCTGGTTGTTGTGTGGACCTGGAGGTGAAAAGGAGGAGATAGTGTTGCTGCAGGGGAGCGCAACATTGCTATGTAACTGTCTGGAGGGTGGAGAGGGAGGTGAAGGGATGGAAATGAGATGGGAGAGGGGGGTAGGTGTCTGTATTATGGGGGTATCTACTGTCTGTGGGGAGGGTGGCACGGGGGGAGGGGAGGAAGGAAAGACGGAGGGGCAGATCAAGTCGCATCGGCCCCCAGACGGTCGAGTACGGTTCGAGGGAGCGGATGGACCTCAACCTGAACTCGGTTCCTAAGAGTGCGCTGAGGCAGGGGCTGAGGAAGCGCCCCGGACCCCCCCGACACACCCCTCCCCCCCGACGCACAGAGGCCTGAGGAAGTAGGAGGAGAGGTAGGGAAGGAAAGGAGGTGAGGAGTCAGTTTAGAAGGGGGGTTAGTGGGGGGTTTGTATTTGGGCCAGGTGGGGAGTAAGGTAATGGGGGGAGGAGGAAAATGGAAAGTGAGGGTCAGAGGGAGATGAGGCAGGAAGGAGAGTGAGGTTGGGTTTGGGGCTTAGGGCGAGGTTATGATTAGGCGAGGGAAGGGAGACCTTAGGTTTAGGATTAGGGACAGGGTAGGGGTTAGTTGAGGGAATAGGAACTGGAGCAGAAGGGGGGGAGAGAGGGGAGAAGGGGGATGAGGATGGGGAGGGGGGTGAGCAGAGTAACATTGGTGGAGGGGCAGATTAGCTGCTGGTGGATGAAGAGGAGGAAGAAGAGGAGGAAAGTCACAGGGGGCAAACAAGGTCGCCACGGGACCCTCCTCCGTAGGGGGCCCCCTGGTTAGGAGGTCCCTCAAGGTGGAAAGGGAAGAGGGCCTGAGTCTGCGGGCATACCTCGCCCGACCCCACTGGACAGACCTGTCAAAGGCAGCCTGGTTAAAGGGAGAGAGGTGAGCCAGCTCCACAGCAATAACCTGGTCATAATGTTGTCTGAGTATTGTCATGTTATTGTGCATCCAGGTGTTGGTGTTCTGTTGTACTTTGTCAAATGTTGTACTGTTGGGTGAAGCGGGTTTGATGAATGCTGTTAAGCCCTGTACTTTTTTCATCATCCCTGTGGGAAAGTATTGTTGCTGAAAGTGTAGTTGATTATTTGTGAATGGTGGATGGCTTGAAGAAGTCTAAAATATTGTTTGGTGAGTAAATGGAGTTCTGGTGGGAAGTGATGTGATGTAGCTGGCCGCGTGCTGGGCCCTGCCGGACGGGTGGGGGGATAGTTAGTTTTACCTCTCCCCCTCCCGCCAGCAGGGGAAGGAGCCAGCGATACAAAACGGTTGGAGAGGGGTATGTTCATACTGCTGTGGAGCTAGAGGAGAGGAAAAGGGGGGGTACAAAAATCACAGCCGACCAACTCATCCACAGGAAAATAATTGTGGCACCCACGGAGGTGACGGGAAGAGGCAACCAGAAAGAAAGTATTACAATAAAAAAAAATTCAGTTGCACTGGCAGGTAATTAATAAAATGTGTAAAGGAAGATAAAATGGAATACTAGAGGAAGTAACAGGGAAATAAAAACACATTAAAATGGTAAACAATTACAGCAATTGGGTTAAAGGGGAAAAGGTAGGAAACAGTGGTTAAAGATTATAATGATGGTTTCAAAACGGTCTAAAAAAACTCACAGGTTAGGAGCCCCGAAGGGGATCGTCACAAACACGGGTAAAGTCCTTGCCGTGCCAACATACAGTCATAAGAGAAGATTAAAACCAGCTCGGGATGAGTCTGGAGGAGCCCGGCTTCTTGGTGAGGTATTGCGGCGTCTTAAGTGTGCACACTCTTTATTATGTCCGTCACTCACCGTCTGAAGCAGTTGTTGTCCGTGGGCTCCTTTAATCTCTTGTTCCCTTGAAGTTTGTTTGCTGCATGTATAGTTGTTAAAAATATCCCTGTGAGTAGAGCCGTTAAAAACGATCATAAAATAAATGAAAAGATATAAAACAAAAAAAGAAGTTTTATAAATGGATAAAATTACGTTTTAAAAGAACCAAAAGGTATTTAAAAGAGTAGAGGGAGAGGAGGGGGTTTCCTCGACGTTTCACCACTGAGGCTTCTTCAGGAGGATAAAAGGAGAGTCGTGTGTGTGTGTGTGTGTGTGTGAGAGTGAGAGAGAGTGTGTGTGTGTGTGTGTATGTGTATGTGTATGTGTGTGTGTGTGTGTGTGTGTGTGTGTGTGTGTGTGTGTGTGTGTGTGTGTGTGTGTGTGGGAGAGAGAGAGATAGTGTGTGTGTGTGTGTGTGTGTGTGTGTGTGTGTGTGTGTGTGTGAGAGAGAGAGAGAGAGTGTGTGTCTGTGTGTGTGTGTGAGAGAGAGAGAGAGAGAGAGAGAGAGAGAGAGAGTGTGTGTGTGTGTGTGTGTGTGTGTGTGTGTGTGTGTGTGTGTCTGTGTGGGAGAGAGAGATAGTGTGTGTGTGTGTGTGTGTGTGTGTGTGTGTGTGTGTGTGTGTGTGTGTGTGTGTGTGTGTGTGTGTGTGTGTGTGTGTGTGTGTGTGTGAGAGAGAGTGTGTGTGTGTTTGTCTGTGTGTGAGAGTGTGTGTGTGTCTGTGTGTGAGAGAGAGTGTGTGTGTCTGTGTGTGAGAGAGTGTGTGTGTGTCTGTGTGTGAGAGAGAGAGTGTGTGTGTGTGTGTCTGTGTGAGAGAGAGAGTGTGTGCGTGTGTTAGAGAGAGAGAGTGTGTGTGTGTGTTTGGGGGTGTCTGTGTGTGTGTGACAGAGAGAGAGCGAGAGTGTGTGTGTGTGTGTGTGTGTGTGTGTGTGTGTGTGTGTGTGTGAGTGAGTATGTGTGTGTGTGTGTGTGTGTGTGGGGGGGTGTGTGTGTGTGTGTGTGTGTCTGTGTGGGAGAGAGATAGATAGTGTGTGTGTGTGTGTGTGTGTGTGTGTGTGTGTGTGTGTGTGTGTGTGTGTGTGTGTGTGTGTGAGAGAGAGTGTGTGTGTGTTTGTCTGTGTGTGAGAGTGTGTGTGTGTCTGTGTGTGAGAGAGTGTGTGTGTGTCTGTGTGTGAGAGAGAGAGTGTGTGTGTGTGTGTCTGTGTGAGAGAGAGAGTGTGTGCGTGTGTTAGAGAGAGAGAGTGTGTGTGTGTGTGTGTGTGTGTGTGTTTGGGTGTGTCTGTGTGACAGAGAGAGAGCGAGAGTGTGTGTGTGTGTGTGTGTGTGTGTGTGTGTGTGTGTGTGTGTGTGTGTGTGTGTGTGTGTGAGTGAGAGAGAGTGTGAGAGAGAGTGTGTGTGTGTGTGTGTTAATTGTTACAACTCAAATGCATTGCAATGACTTCCATGTTAAAAAAAGACTTTAAAAAGCTGAATATTTCAAAAAGTATAACATATTTTGAAAAAGTTGAAAGTTTCCCATCATGTGTTGAAAAGGCTGAATAGTTTGATATTTTAATGGTTCCTGCAGCTGAAATTAGGCTGAAGGAGTTAAATAAAGATATTAAATGTAAGTAGTAGTGATTGAATGTTTACAAACACCTGTGTGTGTAAACCCAGAGATCAAAGGTTTCCATGGTGTCTGCTCTGATTGGATGATGTGACTCACGTGTGTGTGGCTCCAATCTGCCCAGCAACACCATGACAACCAACTGCAGCACTGAGTCCCATAAGAATGCATTGAGGAGTATATCTGACCATTTTGCCACCTGTTCAAAAACTATGGCTCCTATCAAAAAAAAATGACCAGACCGTGAGCATCAGGGAACCCCAATGAACTGAAATATGTTGTTTTTTTGGGTTTTGTGTGTAAAATATGGAGATGGGAGCAGTTTGTCTAAAGTGTACTTCTCTCTGTTCCGAAGAAAGATCCGGAACAATTTAACATGGGAATCAATTGGGAGCTAGCTGGACCTTTTGTCTCTTCATGCCCACAAGAGGCATTTTGTTTAATATTTGTTCTTAAAAAAAAAAAAAATTCCAACCTAGGAGAGGTTTTCCTACGTTTTTCATGAAAACATATGTCTGAGGAGTGTAGGGTTTGGGAATTATGGCAAGTTTAAAACATTTTTGGGGGAGAATTTCAAGCACTGCTCCACTCTGTTTTGAGATCAAAGCACTCTAGACTTAACGAGCTGCTCCCATCCACTCTAATGTTAAAATCTGAAAAAGGCCTCTCTGCTAAGCTCCAAACTAAGTTCAATATCTCAAAAAGTGTAAAAGATATCAAAAATCTGAATAGGAATTGAATAGCTGAATGTCTTGAGATCATTTGAAAGTTGGAATGAAGTGTCTAGCTGAAAATATGTGGAAGGAGTAGCATTTGGCGCAAAGTGTAGGAAAAGTGGATTTGAAGGCATCTCCCATTGACTTCAATGTTAAAAAAAAGAGTTTAAAAAGCTGAATATTTCAAAAAGTATAACTTTTTTTTTTAAGTTGAAGGTTTCTCATTGATTCCTGAACAGGCTGAATAGTTTAATATTTGAATGGTTTCTGTAGTTGAAAATAAGCTGAAGTTATGGAGAGACAAAAATATTGGCTGAAATAATAAGTTTAAGGGGAAGAATAAAGATTTGAAGTACTATAGTGGAATGCTGTGGCACAGCATTCGCACTAATTATCACACAGCCTTCATATGAAGTAACTCTTAGTTCAACCAGTTCACAGCAAAGTGATTTAGTTAAATGTTGAAAAGATACTCTTCACTTTTATTTTCTCATTATACTCGTTTAAAGGTGGGGTAGGTAATTTTGGAGAAACCAGCTTGAGTGCACTAGAATTTGAAAATACACAGCCGGAAGAAATCTGCCACTTCCTTACAAGCCCCCAGGAAGTGCGCCGGACTCTGATGAGAATATTCATTGTGGCCAAACAGCGGTACTACACTTCCGTTACGTTGCTGGGCCCGGAAACACATTTGACTTACATTGGGAAAGAGTGGTCTGTAAATCGTTGGATAATTTTTTTTAAACTAAATAAACTACCCAGTATGAACGTTTGTATAGCCCTTATTAAAAACATTCGGTCCTCAAGTTGTAAAATGTGCTAATAACGTTATTCTGAGAGTTATTTTCCTCGGCATTATGAACGTGCATCTAACCCACGGGACCGCGCTGCCTGGTGTCAGAACCAGGTAGTGTGTTTGCCCTACCATATGTGTTCGCCCTACCATAGGCGGCGCGTGAGGCTCAGGTTTGGGAAGGCTAAATAACTTTTTTTTACCTGACGCTGCCCGCCTCCGGCGTTTATAGAAAAGAGATCAACTCAGTGAAAGCACCGCCTGCTGACCAGGCAATCAGAGCTCAGTGTGTGGGGTTTAAATCTATCAAGTCATATTACAGGATAAAGGAAATACAGTTTAAACTGCAGTAGCCTGCAGAGAAGACGCCGACGTGTCGCACTTATCATTCATATCACATCATCAATCAGATCATCGATCATATAATATCATAATATATCCTATATTTCCGTCATATATTATAAAAACAATATTTCCGTCTGAGTCAGCTTCTCGAGCCGTATCTGGCCGTGCAACACTTAGGCTACATTGTCACACATACTGTATGCAGAAGTATTATTTTAAGCAACACATTAAGTTGACGAAACACTCATGTAATTAAAGTCAGATCCACTCGTGTCTTATGGTTATGGCAGTGATATCATAAAACTGCTGTACGCATTGATTCAAACACTGTAGTTTATTTATTTTTTAACAAGTTGTTATATATTCACCTTGCAGGTGCAACTACAGTGGGGCAAAAAAGTATTTAGTCAGCCACCAATTGTGCAAGTTCTCCCACTTGAAAAGATGAGAGAGGCCTGTAATTTTCATCCTAGGTATACCTCAACTATGAGACAAAATGAGAAGAAAAAAAAAAAAATCCAGAAAATCACATTGTCTGATTTTTAAAGAATTTATTTGCAAATTATGGTGGAAAATAAGTATTTGGTCAATAACAAAAGTTCATCTCAATACTTTGTTATATACCCTTTGTTGGCAATGACAGAGGTCAAACGTTTTCTGTAAGTCTTCACAAGGTTTTCACACACTGTTGCTGCTATTTTGGCCCATTCCTCCATGCAGATCTCCTCTAGAGCAGTGATGTTTTGGGGCTGTCGCTGGGCAACACAGACTTTCAACTCCCTCCAAAGATTTTCTATGGGGTTGAGATCTGGAGACTGGCTAGGCCACTCCAGGACTTTGAAATGCTTCTTACGAAGCCACTCCTTCGTTGCCCGGGCGGTGTGTTTGGGATCATTGTCATGCTGAAAGACCCAGCCATGTTTCATCTTCAATGCCCTTGCTGATGGAAGGAGTTTGTCACTCAAAATCTCACGATACATGGCCCCATTCATTCTTTCCTTTACACGGATCAGTCGTCCTGGTCCCTTTGCAGAAAAACAGCCCCAAAGCATGATGTTTCCACCCCCATGTTTCACAGTAGGTATGGTGTTCTTTGGATGCAACTCAGCATTCTTTCTCCTCCAAACACGTCTAGTTGAGTTTTTACCAAAAAGTTATATTTTGGTTTCATCTGACCATATAATATTCTCCCAATCCTCTTCTGGATCATCTAAATGCTCTCTAGCAAACTTCAGACGGGCCTGGACATGTACTGGCTTAAGCAGGGGGACACGTCTGGCACTGCAGGATTTGAGTCCCTGGCGGCGTAGTGTGTTACTGATGGTAGCCTTTGTTACTTTGGTCCCAGCTCTCTGCAGGTCATTGACTAGGTCCCCCCGTGTGGTTCTGGGATTTTTGCTCACCGTTCTTGTGATCATTTTGACTCCACGGGGTGAGATCTTGCGTGGAGCCCCAGATCGAGGGAAATTATCAGTGGTCTTGTATGTCTTCCATTTTCTAATAATTGCTCCCACAGTTGATTTCTTCACACCAAGCTGCTTACCTATTGCAGATGCAGTCTTCCCAGCCTGGTGCAGGTCTACAATTTTGTTTCTGGTGTCCTTTGACAGCTCTTTGGTCTTGGCCATAGTGGAGTTTGGAGTGTGACTGTTTGAGGTTGTGGACAGGTGTCTTTTATACTGATAACGAGTTCAAACAGGTGCCATTAATACAGTTAACAAGTGGAGGACAGCGGAGGCTCTTAAAGAAGAAGTTACAGGTCTGTGAGAGCCAGAAATCTTGTTTGTTTGTAGGTGACCAAATACTTATTTTACCGAGGAATTTACCAATTAATTCATTAAAAATCCTACAATGTGATTTCCTGGATTCTTTCCCCCCATTCTGTCTCTCATAGTTGAAGTGTACCTAGGATGAAAATTACAGGCCTCTCATCTTTTTAAGTGGGAGAACTTGCACAATTGGTGGATGACTAAATACCTTTTTGCCCCACTGTATGTGGCTTGTATCCTGGATTATATGTTTAAGTCATGGATGTTTAAAGTTAATATTTGTCTAATATTAGTTTACTTTTCATTAATGAAGTATGACGCTTGTCCCTGTTTGTGATTGGTCAAATGTAGCTAACCCTGCCCCTTTCACGTGCTGGAGAGAGAAACCCTGGCTTGATTTACCGAGTAGATAACCAGCGTCGTAGGACCGCTTAGCGAGATCTCGTTTGTTAGGGTTAGTTAAGATAACTCAAACATATCCAGGGTCTGTTGAACTAGCTTCGTAGTACAGGGCACATAGCAGCGCTAATGTCAAAGACACATTATAGGCTACATTATATTTTACCAGGATGCAGTGACACAAATATTTGGGAAGGCTTAGCCTTCCCTAGCCTACAGTACCCGCCGCCCCTGCGCCCTACCATATGTGTTCGGGGTCCGTCGCTTACCAATGACGTCACGCATTGTGATTGGCTGTACGGTAATCACACGCTGATTGGTGTAACTAGGGGCGCTGACTAGGGTATACCGGGGGATAACCATGGGGATAACGGGTCACAACCGTAAGCGACCTGTTATCATTCAGGAAACGACAGCGAAGCATCTGGGGTGTTTTCTGGCATTTACTCTGAGAATGAACAGAACATTCTCTTTACATCCGCGTTGCATGTCACATCTCCACATAACTGCTCACGTCACTGTCACTAGTATTTATTTATACATTCTAGGGCTGTACCCGAATATTATATCACTCCTTTCTCTACGATGTCAATGAAGTCAGTGGCTTTGGTGGCATCTAGGAGCCACAGCTCCAGCTTATGTGGAGCACACCATATTGAAATGAGTACATGCTCCAACAATTCTCGCAACTTCACAATAACTCCTCCCTTGCACCTTGGTTAACGCTGGCACCATCAAATGTGCAGGCTATTATTTTCTTCTTTATGTCTCCATCTGTTCGGTCGACATGATGTAGTGCCTCGAGGAGGGCTGCCAGCACACCATTAGCATCAGCTGACTTTACAGCCATGATGTCAATGAACTCTGTGGTTGGAAGTCCATCTTTGACATACCTGAAGATAGAAAATAAATAAAGTGCAATAAAAAAATGTAAAATGATTTGGCTTATATAAACCTTCGCACACCAGTGTTGCCTTCACCTTTTTTTAAGACTAAGAACACTAAAACGCAACTTCGCCTTAATTTGCTTTAAACAATTTATTTATATACTTTACCAGTTACAAACTTTTAAGTTAACTGAAAAATAAAAATAAAATGCATCAATAAAATGATTGTGAATTAATCACTCATAAACAAAAGGCCCTTTTGGAGATAAAATGTAACTTAAATAAGACAATATATGCTCTTACAAAAGAATTAAAAAGAATAATTACCTAACATATACATTCTCCTGTTCTGTCACAGATATATCCGTGGATCCATCTCCCATCAGAGCGAAGAATCTTGAAGTCTTGAGGTCTTCAGAAACTCTGTCCTTCTCGACTTCTGCAATGGCCTGCACAAATGCCTTGCACCCCTTGTCGTTCCGGTACTGTGTCAGCATTTTAATGCCATTCTTCTCTTGAAGTTCGACGAGGCCCTCAAACGAACGGAAAGGCAGCTTTTGTTTGGCGACATAAAACGCTGTGTTGAACATGGGTTTCAGTTGGTCGTCCATATTTTCTGCCTGCTTCTTGAGAGCCACAAACATTGGCCCTGTGCCTTTCTCTGTGACCTCTTTCCTTTGAATGCAGAGAAGGTGATATTTGCTGGACTCGTGTGACTGAAGTGTCTCAATGCGTTTTGACCCTGTGACACCCTCGTACAGTTTACTGTTGTGGTCAGCAATGGATGGATATTCTCTGCAGACCTCACAGAACATGATGTCGTCCACACCTCTTACCCACGGAAACTGGGTTTTCCAAGTCTCAATAAATGTTCTTTTCCTCTTTGGTGTCAGGGCGATGTCACTCTTGGCATTTTTAGATGGACCAGCCATTGGTGAGATAACGGAACATGGTGTTACGGTGTGTGTAGGAAGCAGGACCCAAATGCAGATAAAAGTGACAAAAATAACTCCTTTATTTCAAGGCTAAACTATAAACAAAGACTGAACAGAACACTCACCGCAGACCAAGTCATTACACAAGACGAACCGACAAAGACAGACAGAAAAAACAGAACTTAAATACACACAAGACTAATCATACAAACAAGACACAGGTGAGGAGGGAGGAGAAAACACAGGGACACCAGGTGAACACAATCGGGTAAATTAGACACACCAGGGAAACTAAGGGAACCACAGACAGATCTAAACAAGACAAAACACAACGCAGACAGAAAACCAAAGACAGATCTAGACAAGACACAACGCAGACAGAAAACCAAAGACAGATCTAGACAAGACAAAACACAACACAGACAGATCGTGACACATGTCCTTTTAGCAGAGGCTTTCTCGTGACTGGGGGGGCCATCGTTCTGCTCACACTCTGGGACTTTCTGAGGACTCGTTTCAGCATGTTCAGGCTGTTGTTCAGACTCCTGTTCTTGCAGACAAATTATAGATTTTTGTCAACATGAATTTTAGGTACTCGTAGATTCCCCACAAACCTTTCTGCATTTTTTGGGGTTTTTTTCTGAAATAATTTGATATGCCCCCCATAAAGACCCCCTTTCAATCGCCCCCTTTTAATATTTTTTTTTTCTTATTTCATAGTTTTTCATTATTTTTATTTGTATCTTCGATTTTATTTTTGATTTGATCAACCTGTGTGAATCTGTGCTGTCCTGTTTTTCACCCTTACCCTGTTGCTGTTTGAACTAAGCCTACTGAATTTCCCCACAGGGATTAATAAAAGTCCCTTTTCAAGCCCTTAATCCACTATCTTCTGACAGAATTTATTTCAATTATTTTCCTTGTTAACTTAACACACAATTTTACAACCGTGATAATTATGTGTACAAACCTTCTTAGAAAAGAAATAAATCTTTTGTTGCCCTCTTGGGGCCACTAGAACCTTCTTCTTCGCCATCATATTTTACATTTTCACACAGTTTTACGACACGACGTAAGTGAGTAAAAAGGAAACGTAAAGCGGTTGCAAACAACAACGGCGGACACGGACAATTTGCGAATGAGTTATGCCTTTTGTAAGCAGAATTTATCAATAATTTGTCAATAAATAGGGGCGAAAAACGTCACTTGTCCGTCGGACAAGTCAATTTAAATATAAATTGGTCCGATGTTGTGAATAACACGTCCCAGACGATGGGACGTGCGCTTTTTCGCACACTGGAGTGTGGGGTACACTGTTCAGACTCAACACCCACTCAGCATGGTGCTCTTTCAAGCGCCACCCAGTCCTAATAGAAGATGGGGACCTGAGGGATCGCCTCACACGGCTCATCGAGTCAACGTCTGATCCTTTCGCAAATGATATAATGTACCACCATGCTTGTTGGAGGAAGTACGTCAACCATACACACTTCAAGCCGGATAATGCAATGCATCTTCAGAATGTGTCTCTCTCAGAGGCAAGGAATTTGTTCGTTTGACACACGTGGATTCCATCATCTTCACTGAGCGAGAGATCCGTTCACTGCAGTCTCTTTTAGCAGAATACAAACGCATTGTCGGTGACTATGGCTATGAAGTGGGTGATGTCAAATCGTCGTATGTCAAGGGCCTGCTCATTAATGAGTATCAAGAGACAATTGGCTTCAAAGAGAGACATCAAATGAACAAGAGCCAGTGGGTCTATGATGTTGGGGGAGGAGGTGACTACATTGAGGCTGCCATCTCATCCCTTGGCATCACTGATGAGCAGCTGCTCCAGAACCTGGCACAGCGGTTATCTAAGAAGATCAAAGACACAAGTACTGTCCCCTGGCCACCTCACATTGATCATCTCGAGGAAGGTGAAGAGGTATGTGAGTTGCTGTTGAAGCTTTTGACCTGGCTAAAACAGCCTGAGAAACTGCTGACATTAGCCCTGCCACACTCAGTCTGGCCTCCATGATCACCTACCACATTACAGGACAGCGCACTACCACTGCTATTAACATGGGCGTCAATGCCCATGGCATGACGAGGAGTAAAGATCTGGTAGAAACTCTGCACAAGAGTGGTGTCAGCATCAGCTATGCAGACACACTTCTCCTCTATGACCACTGGGCTCTGATGGATCTTGAGGCCTCAGCAACCTGAGTAGTTATATTCATGCGGCATTCATCACATTAGTATGCATACAAAGTGACAGGTGGGCCCGCCCCAAATTATGCTAATGCCCTAAGTCCTGCCTCCCTTTGTTTGAGGTGTTATCACACATAGGTGTGAAATGCCCCACTGTAGTAGCACCTTTGTTGTCTAATCTAATTAGCCTTTGATGTCTGTCCTTTGATGTGAGGGTTGAGGTGTTATAACATGCAGGTGTGATTTCGCACCGGCATGTTATAAGCCTTTGATGTTAATCTATGTGTTGATTAAGGCAGTCTCTTTGAAGTTGTGTGTGTGAGACTGTCTCGCACCCCGTCCCCTCGCACCCCTGCCTGTCACCCCTTCCTGTCACACCCCCCATGTGAGGGATGATGTGTTATAGCGTGTAGGTGTGAAATGCCCCCCTGTAGTAACGCCTTTGTTGTCTAATCTAATTAGCCTTTGATGTCTGTCCTTTGATGTGAGGGTTGAGGGTGTGAGGGTTGAGGTGTTATAACATGCCAGTGTGATATTTCACGGTGTGAACCCCTCACAGACACACTCCAGACGAGTTATCATACCGGTAAATGACTTTTTATGGTTATTTTATAAGATGATCGCTAAATGAATTGTTGTTAAATGTATAATCCTGTGTTTTCAAATACTTATCCCTCTTTTTTTCTCTGTCTTTTTTTCTGTATAGACCTACCCCCTATTATCAAGAGGAGCCCCACTGCTGTTACTGTCAATTTTATGGTCACACCAACTGAATAAGCTGGAGGGGGTCTCATGTAAATTGCTACTGATGTATCCGAACGGTATGTTGGCTTTATGTCCATAAATGTAAAAAAGCGGTGTGAAATGTTTCTTCAGCTGTGACAAATGTATTTTCGATTTTTTTTTTTTTTTTTTGGGGTGATTTCATAAACGGTCAAACATGGATGATTTAACGATATAGAAATGTCTTTTCCTCATTGTTCAAACAATATTAACGAGTTAAATGGCGAAGAACCAGCAGTAAACGAACCTTCCAACCCCTCAGAAACAAACCCTGACACAGATAGAGAAATGTATTTTCTTCATTGTATAAACGATATAAATGAGCTAATAGTCATTTCCTCTGTATTCAGACAATATCAGTGAGTTAAATGACGCACCTTCCACCCCCTCAGAAACAAACTCAAGCTATCCAACAACATTAGATAGCGCATTGGAATGGGTGCTAGACTGCTACCAAAACTCTGAAACTTACCCCGGTCTCGGGCTTTTAAATCAGCTCGCAGACGAAGTACTCCATCTGAATGGACCAAATAATGTTAGCAAAGCCTCAGCCAATGCTGAATTACCAGTTTCCACCGTGCAAAATGGTGGATATGTTAGTGACATCCCGAGTGACTCAGAATCACCAGTTTCCTCCGTGCAAAATGGGGGGAACGCTGACCAAAATGACACCCTGAATGCTTCAGAATCACCAGGCCCCTCGTTACAAAATGGTGGAGGCGCTAACCAAAATGCCTCACCACGTGTTTTCTCTCGACCTGTATTCAATAACACAGAACTGAGTCAGTCTTTAGTCCTAACTCCTCCTAACGATGAAGCAGACTTTACATCCTATTATGGGATTCTGATGAACAATGTACATGATATGCTAAATGAGGCTTTTTCACAAGCAGAGAGGGAAGATCTTACAGATTGAGCAACAGGGCGAGCAGCTTCAGGCTAACGTGTCAGCCATTTTAAATGACAACGATGTTAATAATCTGAATGATTTTGAGGACGCCCTGTTCAATGCTGTGCTGTCAAATTGGGTTGTAATGGCAGACAGCAATCTTGAATTAGTGGTGCAGATTGTTCAATCCCCCCGTGGTGGTGGTACTAAACGATTGGCTAGTAAAATGTTGGACAATGAAATTGTTAAAAAGAAGAAGCGTTTTCTTTACATTGTTCACAACCCCTCCAACCAGCTGTGTTTTGCTATTAATTTAGCACTGTTGCTGCATAACAACCTCACTGATAGCGAAGGTTTTGAACGCGGTAGAGAGATTCAGAGGGGGGTGGGTTTGACAGATCAGACAGCTGTGACATTCAACGACATTGATAAATTCGAAGAGAGTTTAACCTGTTAAGCCCTGAGCCTGTTTTTCAGGTCTCAGCCTCGAAAATGACATTCCCAGAACAAATGACCATATCTTCCCTTCTAAAAGGGTTACATTAATAATGTTTTTTCTCAAAGTAATGATAAACCTGTGAGTTGGATGTAGAAAAGTCAGAATCAATATAGATGTTTTTTATTTTAAAGAAAATTCAGATAGAACATGGTAAAAAACTGTAAATTAAAGTGTCCGTCCAAAAGATATGTTGTACTTATAGTGAAAACTAACCTTGGATGATGGGTTAGTAGACTAAAAGCTTTTGGAATCCTAAGTACAACATATAATAAGTACCTGTATCGAGATCGATGCAAAACAAGTGATATTTGACCTTTTTAGACAGATTTAGCAAAAAAAACCTTGGGTGGATTTTACATATCTCTGGCCCCCCCTTCTTCGATTTTGACATGTGACATCTCTTTCTGACCGTTAGAGCCAATAGAATCGAAGGGGAATCGTCCCGCACACACTCATATAAAAAAAAAAAGATGGCGTCTTCGCGCACACAGTTTTGCTCCAGAGTGAAGCTGTCTCTAGGTCTGACATCTCAAAACCGAAAAGCAGATTTATTGCTCATGGATTATCAGAAATCATTCAAAGTGACACAGACACATTGGATTAACCTATGGATTAACTTCAGCATTTTTATCGTTTTAATGCCATTGAAGACCACTTTTGACCACAGGTGAGCCATTTTGCCGTTTTTAGCTGACTAGCTCCATATGTTTTGATGTGTGTTCTTGTCATTATCTCCGAGAATTCGTATAATTGAGTGATAATGAGGATAACCATCGATTCTGTGTCCCCTCACGATGTGAAACGATGGGTTGAGATGTGCAGCAAAGATAAATAATAAAGTTTTGTGAGTGAATTTCGGTGCAGTCATCTGTTAGCATTTTTCGCTCGTTGCTGATTCAGAGGCTCAGCGTTAGCATTGTAGGGTTTTTAAAAAAAAAAAAATTAAAATGATCAGTTAGATGAGTTTCTTTCCGTTATGTGGATATAAAACATTCATAGTTTATTAAATGAACATGCCCTCAGACACTGTTTTCTGCAAGATATTGCAGGAGGCCCCCGTTACCGGGTCTCTCGGGCTTAACAGGTTAAAATGCAAGATTGTGGTGTTTTACAGAGGCGATGTAGATCGTGCCCTCTGTAAATTCCAAACAGACGGCCCCAAACGAGACAAAACTGTGTTTTTGTTTCTCTTCAAAAACCATTACTATGGGATTACAAACTTGAAGGGGTTTTTAGGCTCTCCATATGTCTGCGAACATTGTTACACAGGCTACAGCTCGCTGTGAAATCATTCCTGTACTGGTCATTGTTTTGTCTGCCTTGACCAGGGGCGGACTGGCCATCGGGACGTTCGGGACGAATCCTGATGGGCCGGTACTGAAGTGGGCCGGTCGGACGATGTGGGCCGGCCGGTAACCGGCCAGGGCTCGACATTATAAATGGCCCGCTGGCCCGAAAGCACTATTTAGACACCCCGGGCCAGCATAACGTAGCCTACTTTCCACTTGCCCGCTCGGACAACTAAAAATATTGCTTTAAAAAAAATGGTCCTGTGGTATTGGTATTTTGACTAGCAATTTAGTTAAATTGTTTCGTTTATCAACGCTACAACATAGCATTCCGTGAGTTGTTAGGTGAAAAGCAAACAGCTTTTTGCTGCGGAGCGCAGCGCGAGCAGGCTCCCGTGAGCGCGCTCCTTCACTACAGACTATCGTGCCACCTAACCATTCGCCAAAATGTTTTTAATAGGCCTACCAGCAGTAACCGGCCAAGTGACGGGCAAAAAACAATCTTCAAATAAAAGAAAGTCACCGGAGGAGTTAAAGGAGAGTGACATGAGAAGAAGAGGGAGAGGAAGTTTCAGCCAGCTTGATCGATGGAGTTGGCTTCTAGTGGTGCAGTGACGCGTCCTAAAACCCTTTTATAATCTATCGATTAGATTTATGATTCGAAAATTATAAAAGTAGGGTAGACGTGGAGATTATCCGGCTGAACAAAACGTGCATTTATCAAACAGGTTTGTTTTCCACAGACCTTATTTCCAGCTATTTTCCAAAACCCTGAGGAGAAATCCCATTGCTTTTTGTCGAGGGAACCAGCAGCTTACTTCCTGGTCTTAGGACGCATCACTGGCTGCACCACTCAATATGATGGCAATATAAACAAGGTCTTCTGTCGGCTCTGTACATCAATGCCGACCTATGCTGACAAGTAGGCTAAGTGAAGAGTAGACAATATAAAGGTATTGGCTATAGGGAAATGTCCCAGCAGTTTAGGATAATGAAGGTTCTAATCCAATCAATTACATAGCCATTACATGTCTAATTCCTAATGACAGGAAGGCAGAAAGTGCATTATACAAATAATAATAGCAGACATTTTTTAACAATGACCACAATATCATTATCATTATAAATCATTTTTCCTACAAAGTTTTGAAGATGCCACCAAGGATCCTCACGGTTATTTAATCGTAGACATGACCCCCAGCTGTCCAGACATCTACAGACTTAGATCGGGAGCACTACCTAATCAGTGGTTAGCAGTGGCAAACCGTCAGGGCCTTCAAGGTATTCAGAGAATACCCTGGAACACTCAGATAAAACAAAGAAA
This sequence comes from Pogonophryne albipinna, assembly GCA_028583405.1. NCBI lineage: Eukaryota > Metazoa > Chordata > Actinopteri > Perciformes > Artedidraconidae > Pogonophryne > Pogonophryne albipinna. The sequence goes on from CM053257.1 coordinate 491,345, forward strand.
AAAATCGATTTAATTATATAAATAAAATGTATATACAATGAATAAATGAGAATTGTATCTGTGTTGTTGATCTGTAATATTACAGTGTTACGTTGATTTGTTTGTCCTTCTCGGACCATGCACTACGCATTTCAGTGGTTTTGTGTTAGAAAAGAAAGCAACCAATCAGATCTTAGAGGCTTCTCAATTCTTAAATTTCCCCTCCTCGACTCCCCTCCTCGAGACTTAGTCCCGCCCACAGGGACGAGGAGGGGAACCGAGGAGAGAGGAGGGGAAGCAGCAGACGGTTAGAGAAATGAGAACTCCTCTCCTCTGAGCGGTCATATTAAAGCGACGTCCGTTCATTATTACGTGGCAACAGCTGCATCAGCTGTCGAGTGTTTTGTCATAGCGCTGTATTTTATAATCTCTGTTAGATCAGCTGAACATTGTTCCCCCACATATTTACTTTGAATTCATTGAGAGTGCGGTATAATGACACAATAACAGGCTACAGATGCGGACACACACACAAATATATTTATATAAATATATACAATTTAAAGTATGAGAGCACTCTCATAATAACGTAACACAATCAGAGACTGGATATATCCCCCCCCCTCTCTCTGGTCGCTGAAATGGGGAATTGAAATTACGGGCCAAAAGTTGTATTTACAAGTATTAAAAGTAAGCAGAGGACACCAAACCAACTGAGACCTGTCTGTCCGCCGCATCTACGCACTGTACAACACACACACCTACACACTGTACCACACACACACCTACAGCTCCTAAAGCATAATCAGGCTACAGCCGTTGTGTATTTTATTATGTGAAGCACTAAATGGTCTTAGAACAATATCGACTCTTTGTTTGTAGATATCTACTAAACTAAAGCAAATAAAGAGAGTAGGACTGTTATACTGAGTGATATATATTATACACACTGCTCTGCTTTCTGCACGGACCTCACAGCTGTTCTCACTGTAAACATCGCGTCGCGATGAAAGCAGTTTCTAAAATAATATCCAGGGGATGCATGCAGAGCTGTCATTGGCTGAGATAAGTCCGGCCGTGCATCACGCCTCCACCACAGTGCGGTATAATGAGACAATAACAGGCTACAGATGCGAACACACACACATATATATATATGTATATATTTATATAAATATATACAATTTCAGAATCAAACAGAGCACTCTCATAATAACGTAACACTATCAGAGACTGGATATATCCCCCCCCCCCCTCTCTGGTCGCTACAATGAGGAAAATAAATTACGGGCCAAAAGTTTTATTAAAAGTAAGCAGAGGACACCAAACCAACTGAGACCTGTCTGTCCGCTGCATCTACGCACTGTACAACACACACACCTACACACTGTACCACACACACCTACACCACACACACGCACCTACAGCTCCTAAAACAGGCTACAGCCGTTGTGTATTTTATTATGTGAAGCACTAAATGGTTTTAGAAAAATATCGACTCTTTGTAGATATACTAAACTAAAGCAAATAAAGAGAGTAGACCTGTTATACTGAATGATATATATTTTACACACAGCTCTGCTTTCTGCACGGACCTCACAGCTGTTCTCTCTGGAAACATCGCGTCGCGATGAAAGCAGTTAATAAAATAATATCATGGGGATGCATGCAGAGCTGTCATTGGCTGAGATAAGTCCGGCCGTGCGTCACGCCTCTTTGAAACATCTCTGTTCCCGGAAATGCATCCACGAAGGAGCCGTGGTGGACCGTGGAGGACCCATCAGTGTATCCTCGGTTATAGCTCCTCCAGAGAGCCTCCTCGATGCTCGATGCTCGGTCCTCGAAGTGCATTTAGAGAAATGAGATGTCCTTCAACATGGCGCGCTGAAATTCATTTCCGGGTCACTACCGGAGGACCGAGGAGTCGAGGAGGGGGATTTGATGAAATGAGAAGGGCGGGGGGTGTGTGTGTCTACAGAAGGTCCAGTTGTGATAGACACGGTTCGCCACTGGTGTTTACAATCATGTATACAGGGTAACTAAATAATTGTTTTACTCGGGGTAGCTGATCTGACGCCCACACACCACCAAAAGAGTCCCCCACCATATGACGTAGGAGACTGTCCAATTGATGATTATTCATGTTGTAATATCTTCTTAGTAATAATCTACCAACACTTGACGTTTTGAATTAATCTCCAGAATTGAATCAAAACAAGAATATACGATTAAAGTTGTAGTCTGTGGTAGCGGTACTCGGAATCTCATTTCCAGTCTTAAATTACCGCTTGTAATAGGGTACAATGCGTCAGCATCTTCCGCTGCAGTGAGATTAAATATGAATAATGAGTATCCTTGTTCGAAATCCTCTCGGTCAATACTCAGAGGTAAGTCTTTCATGTGTCTCCCTGTAGCAGTGAACATGTTGTAAAACTCTCTGACTGAAGACCCACGGTTAAATTGAGGTTGGAATGCTTTGGCAGGTACTTGTCTACCGTCCTGACACAAAGCCAGATATTCCATATCATTATGAAGGAAATTAAAAGGTGAAAGCTTTCTCCTTCCGGTGAAGGCTTCGTGATTTATCATACCCAATACTATGTATTTAGGCATATTACCCAGAAAGAGATTTTCTTGGTTGCATATTCTGGAATTCACCGGGATGCTGTATGTTTTGATATTCACGCGAGATAAAGGGTAGAGGGCGTTGCCTCTCATCAGAGCCGCAGCATGACCTAAACGCACGGCAGGGGAAATGGTGACTTTCTTGATAAAAAGTGAAGCCCCCAGTATTTTTAGACGGTATGTAGAGTCATTTGCACACATGAGAGTAAAGGCATCGTTAGATCTGGTGAGCTTGATTCTCAAATCTACAGAGTTCAGGAGAAGCCTCTCGCTGAAAAATATATCGGTGTGTAGAGCTCCCATCAGATGAAGCTCTCGAGATTCAGCGGTGAATACAGCTCTCTTTACTAGACCCTTGTTTGGCCCATTGGCGATCACTACAGAGTCCATAGCTCCCGCGGTGTCTTTATAAAACAAGCCGGCAGTGAACTAGGTTTTTAAAGTAGAATCAGAGTAATTCAATAGAGTTTCAATCATCGCTCTGTAAGGATGAGTCGAGCTGGACTGAGAAATCAGCCTGTCCCCTAGAATAACGTCGCATTGACTAAAAATGGTATTCAGAGGATAATTAACGAGTGCCACGGGGGCATCAGCTGCCAGATTAGTCCCATCGGCGTTGGTTATTTTGATCCTGAGATGCATCAAGGTGTCATTCATAAAAAGGTATTTATCCCCGTCCCCTGGAATGAAAAATGCAATGGGTCCATCCTCTGTAATGGCAGACAAAGGAAGGACCTCTGTGTATTGTTTTTCATCAATAGAAAGCTGCGTCATGGGAGCCGAAAATAAATCCGGCTCTGCCATGCTGCATTCAGCAGATTTGTGATGTAAAAGAGCCATATTTAACACTCTAAAATATATCTCTCCCCAATGCGTTCCTTCTTCGAGGGTGTTTTTTCCCTAATGATTTTCTCTTGGTTGTGTGCTTTCCCTTTTTAACGTGATCTGATTGGCGGCCAAATTTATGGACAGCCTTACTGATAACATCTGATGCAATATTTTTGGCCGCCGATTTCAGATGAGGTTTAGCTATGGCGAAACCCTTTCTCACCAGTGGTGCTACAAAACGAAATAATTTCGAGAATATAGAACCAATGCCTCTACCGTACATAACGGGTGCTCCATAAAAACCAGGCAACGACCCCCCAGCTTGATTTTCATATTCGCTCACAAAACGTTGTGGATCTTGATGAATCATCGTTTTGCAAAAGATTGCCCGGCTTTTGAAGGTCGGAAATGAAGTTTCACTACACTCTTACCGTAGGTAAACTTTAAGGTTCGTTCTGATAGTTTTTTATCTCAATCTGTATATTTTTGATATGCGTTTTTGTTACCGGCAAGTAATACGCAGGACTAAAATACTGGGTGATGGTGTCGCCGAATGTTCCTTTTATACCTACGGTTCTCAGGAGAGGAGCAAAAGCGTCACCTACCCTCTGATGACTGACCACGTTACTATAACAGTAGAGATGAGTTACGCCTGCATTTATATCCGCAGGGTAGGTTGTTGATTTATCATCAAATTTGAGCCACTGGTCTGGTGTTATTCCAAGCATATAAGCGACGAGCTTTGGAAAGCGAAAATGATATTGTCCACCTCCATCCATCCATCCATCTTCTCCCACTTATCCGTGGTCGGGTTGCGGGGGTAGCAGTTCCAGCAGAGAGCCCCAAACTTTCTTTTCCCTGGCCACATCAACCAGCTCTGACTGGGGGATCCCAAGGCGCTCCCAGGCCAGCGAAGAGATATAATCCCTCAACCTGGTCCTAGGTCTACCCCTTGGTCTCTTCCCAGCTGGACGTGCCTGGAACACCTCCCTAGGGAGGCGCCCAGGTGGCATCCTAACTAGGTGCCCGAACCACCTCAACTGGCTCCTTACGACCCGAAGGAGGAACTCTCTTTTCGTCACAACGGTGCGGTAAAGCGACTGCAGTACCGCTCCCGCTGCTCCGATTCTCCGGCCCATCTCACGCTCCATTGTTCCCTCACTCGAGAACAAGACCCCGAGATACTTGAACTCCTTCACTTGGGGTAAGGACTCATTCCCTACTTGGAGTGGACAGTCCATTGGTTTCCTGCTGAGAACCATGGCCTCAGATTTGGAGGTGCTGATCCTCATCCCAGCCGCTTCACACTCGGTTGCGAACCGATCCAGTGAGTGCTGAAGGTCGCAGACCGATGAAGCCATTAGAACCACATCATCTGCAAAAAGCAGTGGTGCAATCCTTTGTCCACCGAACTGCAGACCCCCTCCCCCACGACTACGCATCGAAATCCGATCCATGTATATTACAAACAGGATTGGTGACAAAGCGCAGTCCTGGCGGAGGCCAACCCTCACCGGAAATGGGTCCGACTTACTGCCGAGGACCCGGACACAGCTCTCGCTTTGGGAGTACAGAGATTGGATGGCCCTGAGTAGAGACCCCCTCACCCCATACTCCCGCAGCACCTCCCACAGTAACTCCCTGGGAACTCGGTCATACGCCTTCTCCAAGTCTACAAAACACATGTAGACCGGATAAGCGTACTCCCAGACCCCCTCTAGGATCCTTGCGAGAGTAAAAAGCTGATCCGTCGTTCCATGACCAGGACGGAATCTGCATTGTTCCTTCTCAATCTGAGGTTCGACAATCGGCCTGACCCTCCTTTCGAGTACCTTAGAGTGAACTTTCCCGGGGAGGCTGAGTAGTGTGATGCCTCTGTAATTGGCACACACCCTCTGATCCCCCTTTTTGAAAAGGGGAACCACCACCCCGGTCTGCCACTCCTTCGGTACTGTTTCTGACTTCCACGCAACGTTGATGAGACGTGTCAACCATGACAGTCCCTCAACACCCAGAGCGTTCAGTATTTCTGGGTGGATCTCATCTACCCCCGGGGCTTTGCCACTGTGGAGTTGTTTGACGACCTCAGTGACCTCCCCCCGGGAGATTGGTGTTGATCCCCCGTCATACTCCAGCTCGGCCTCTAACATAGAGGGCGGAGTTGTCGGGTTCAGGAGTTCCTCAAAGTGTTCCTTCCAACGCCCTAACACTCCATCAGTTGAGGTCAACAACGTCCCATCCTTACTGTACACAGCTTGGATGGTTCCCTGCTTCCCCCTCCTGAGGTGTCGGACAGTTTTCCAGAACAACTTTGGTGCCGCCCGAAAGTCCTTTTCCATGTCTTCTCCGAACTTCTCCCACACCCGCTGCTTTGCCTCGGCCACGGCTGAGGCTGCTGCCCTTCGGGCCTGTCGGTACCTTGCAACAAATCCCTGAAGGCCTCCTTCTTCAGTCGGACGGCTTCCCTGACCACCGGTGTCCACCAGGAGGTTCGAGGGTTACCGCCCCTTGAGGCACCTAAGACCTTGAGACCACAGCTCCCCGCCGCGGCTTCGGCAATAGAGGCTTTGAACACCGACCACTCTGGTTCAATGTCCCCAACCTCCACAGGATTGTGGTGTGAGTTGAAGGCCTCCTGAACTTGGGCCCCCTCCAGACGTTCCCAGTTCACCCGAACTACACATTTGGGCTTACCAGGTCTATCCAGAGGCTTCCCCCGCCACTCGACCCAACTCACCACCAGATGGTGAGCAGTTGACAATTCCGCCCCTCTCTTTACCCGAGTGTCCAAAACATACGGCCTCAGGTCCGATGACACGATAACGAAATCGATCATGGACCTTCTGCCTAGGGTGCTCTGGTACCACGTACATGGTGTTTGTTATGACCAATCCATGACTAGCACAGAAGTCCAGTAACAAACCACCACTCAGGGGGGCCGTTCCTCCCAATCACGCCCCTCCAAGTGTCTCTATCATTGCCCACATGTGCGTTAAAGTCTCCCAGCAAGATTAAAGAGTCCCCTTCAGGAGCCCCATACAGGACTCTTTCCAGGGTCTCCAAGAAGGCCGTATACTCTGAACTGCTGTTGGGTGCATAAGCACACATAACAGTCAGAGTTTTCCCCCCCCATAACCCGCAGGCGTAGGGAGGCGACCCTCTCGTCCACTGGGGTAAACTCCAACAACGAAGCACCCAACTGGGGACTTGTTAGTATCCCCACACCCGCCCGGCGCCTCACACCTTGAGCAACTCCGGAGAAGAATAGAGTCCAACCCCTATCCAGAAGTAAGGTTCCAGAGCCGACGCTGTGCGTAGAGGTGAGCCCAACCAGATCCAACTGGTAACGTTCCACCTCTCGCACAAGCTCCGGCTCCTTCCCCCCCAGAGAGGTGACGTTCCACGTCCCCAAAGCCAGCTTCTGTCGCCCGGGTCTGGTCCGTCGAGACCCTCTGCTTTCACTGCCACCCTTCTGGCAGCGCACCCGACCCCATCGCTGTTTCCCGTAGGTGGTGGGCCCGCGGGACGGAGAAGCGGAGGTGTTGCCCACGTTGCCTTTTCGGGCTGTGCCCGGCCGGGCTCCGTGGCAAGCCCGGCCACCAGACGCTCGCCGACGAGTCCTCCTTCTGGGCCTGGCTCCAGAAGGGGACCCCGGGCTTCCTCCGTGCCGGGTATCCTCACTTCTTTGTTGTTCTTTCATGAGGTCTTTTGAACCAATCTTAGTCTGGCCCCTTGCCTGAGACCAATTTGCCATGGGAGACCCTACCAGGAACACAAGGTTCCAGACAACACAGCCCCCAGGTTCATCAGGGCACACAAACCTCTCTACCACGGTAAGGTGCTGGTTCTTCAGAGAGGTAATAAAAACTTGTTAATATTAAACTTGTTTCGCCAAATTCAGATGATAAATACAACTTTTAAGCTTGTAAAGGCATAATTACAAGAGGCAACTTAACGTCACAGCAGGCATAACAACAGCCGGTGTTTCTTGTGAGGGTTTCCCCGGGAAACAAACACAATATACACAAATGCGTCACAGATTATTTTGCGGTATTTGAAATCATGTACGCAGCTTGCGACGTAACTAGGAGTCTAGTGGACGGTATCAGTACTACAAGTAAAACAATTTAAAATCTATATTTTTTTATTAATTACGTTGTTTATAAATGAATCTGAGGGCCGCAAAAAGAGCCCCCGGGCCTCCATTTGCCCATCCCTGATCTAGAGAATTCGAACTGCATTTATCATGGCTGCCACTGAGGGACTTCCGGCTCATTTCACTCCGTTAGGAAGGTTCCTATAAGCTAAATGGACTATTCGACTTCAGCCCAAGCGTCGCTATTGGACTATCAGGGAATGAGACTGTGGCTGCATCTCAAGTTGGTTATTTTCATTTCCTCGCTCCTCTGTATCATCGGAGGTTGATTTGTCTGCGCCATCTTGACTACCGTCCCATGGCGCTTATTTCTGCCGGAGGACCGAGGATCGTGGAGCGATAATCGAGGGACTACCAGACCATGCTCCGATGAAATCCTCAGATACTCGCCCCGCCCCCTTACTCTGTATCGCTCACTGATTGGACGATGCAGCGCATGCACTGATCTGATGCTTCTTGACATGAGAGCAGTTTCCCAGCGGAGTGAAGAAAACACATGAAACTCACGAGAATCACTCCTCAGTTTATACCGTGTTTTGTTTCAATTAATATTTCATTTAGTTACAAATATGTGATATATCTGAACAATAAAGTGGTCAAAAATATTTTTATTAATTTATTGGAAACATTTTTGTGATCGCTTTTTTCGTTTTACATTTTCATTTATTGTCATTTCCATTCAGTCAGTCTTTAAGTGCTATTAAAATGTTAATTTGCTACATATCCACACAAACAAACAAAGTGTGCAATCCAATGCATGTTAATCTAACTGGGTTTTGATAGATAATATATCTCTTTTTCTTCTCTCAATTATTTTATTTATTTTGTGCACTATAATCAATATTAATCCAACTATTGTTCGTTTATACATTTTAAGAATGGCGTTTATCTTTTTTGAGAATGAGTTCTTATTTTATTTTATTTATTTGAGTCTACAACAGATGATACAAATGTATATGTCAGTAAATGTGTACTAACAGAGGCGGGGGTGTGTGTGAAAACAACGGGGACAGACCTGGCTGCTGTCAGATGAACAGCTGTGCAGCGTTATCACAAACGGACGTAGCTTCACGTGACGCTCCGGAGGAAAGGACGTCCCATTGCTCTTAAAACTCATTTCCCTGCTTCTCGTGGTTTCCTTGCGTCTCTCCATGCTTCCCTGGTGGGAGGGACTAAACGCAGGGAAACGACGCAAGTGAGGGACGCAAGGATTCCATTTAACCGAAGTGAAACGCAGCCCCAGTTGCAATAACCTGCATACTCAAAATCATTGCTCTTTTAAATAATAGATTTATTTTGTTAGCGCTTTTACAGGTGCTCAAAGACGCTTTACAGAGATAGTGAAAAGAAAAGAACAACAAATAAATATCGTTAAAGTCAAATTAGGGTGTTGCTGTAAAGGGTGAAGTTGAAATTCTGGATGGCTTTGGTACGGGATGGGGGGCCGATGATGATGATGTTTGATTTGGCACTGTTCAGTTGGAGATAGTTTGTTTGAATCCATGCTTTTATTTCTGAGAGACAGTTGGTGAGAGTGGAGTGTGTTGTGGGGGTGATGGTTTTTGTTGAGATATAAAGTTGGATTTCATCGGCGTAGCAGTGAAATTGAAGGTTGTGGCGACGAATGATTTTGCCAAGGGGGAGCATGTAGAGCAGAGGTGCCCAGTACGTCGACATCGCGAGTCATTCATAAAAAAAAAATCCAGCTCCGTTAAAATAGACAAAACAGGTTTTGATCCCTCCTCCCTTGGCCTCCCTGCCACTTAATTCAGGAGTTTACTTGATTGACAGAAAAAGCGACCTATCGCTTTCCAATCTGTTAACCCAGAATGCAAAGCGATACAAAATCAGTCAAGTGCCGGGAAAACTCAAATTAAGTTAAAGAGACAAACAAGAGACAAACAACAAAATGAGTGCGGGACCGAGCAAAAAGCTAAAGACATACCACGTCCACCCAGAATGGGAGGAAGAATATTTTTTTGTGATGTCACATTCAAAGGTTATTTTCCTTAGTTATTTGTAAAGCAAGCATCGCTCTGCCAATGAAAGGTAACGTGGAGAGGCATTATCGGAGTGTTCACAAGGCATATGACAGCGACTTCCCTCCGAGTAGCGAGTTGAGAAAGAGAAAGGTCATGTATTATTGCTACAAAAACATTATTTTGCAGTCTTAGTGTCGCCAACTCGTTTCTAACAAGCAAAAAGACAAAAAAATGCGTCTATGGTCGGTGTATTTTCGATCTTTCCAATCCAGACGAGATCTCTCTCTCGGCGACTGTGTTGGTAGACCTCGGTGAGCTGGTCATTTCAAAAGTAGCTCACCAGCCAAGAAAGTGTGGGCACCCCTGATGTAGAGGATGAAGAGGAGGGGGCCAAGCACCGAACCCTGGGAGACGCTTTGGGACAGAGAGCGCGGCTCTGCTGGCTGAGTTTAATTCCACTCCAGATAAACGTTTGTCTGAGAGGGAAGAGGACAGCTCTTCTTCCAATTCATTATGAAACCCAGGCTTTGACAGATGCAATACGAGATGTACCGTCTGTAAAGCGACTTCCTCCCTGGAGCGAGCCAGCAAATAGCAGGTCGTCCAGAGGAAACCACATTCTCATCCCTCCTCTGTGTAGCGGCTCCAGCCTTCTCTACACAAAAATGGGAGGAGCCAGGGAATATCCGAACGGCAGACGATTGTCTGGTCTGATATTCCCTGAAATGAGAAGACGCAGGAATTTCCTGTGTTTCGGGATGATGGGTACGTGGAAGTATGCATCCTTCAGGTGGAAGTGAACCAGTCGTCCTGGTGAACACATTCCAGCACCTGTTTGATCGTCAGCATGTGGAATACTGACAGATCGAGGATGTCTCATTGCCCCAGTCTTTTTCGGGATTAGAAAAATAACGGGAGTGAAAACCCCTGATTTTCCTCCCTTTGAGGAACCCTGGAAATATCCTCTTTCAACAGGAGTTCCAGCAGCTTGGATTGGAGCGCAAGACATAGCTTCTGGGAGGACAGGAGTGTTTCCTGTATCCCATTGAACTGTGGGGGGACCCACGCGCTGCCACTCTGAGAAAAACTCTGAGAGCGGGCGCACATGCTCGAGATGTGTTTCTTTGGTCGTCATAGTGACGAACCACGCCAGAGCCCCTGCCGCCGCTGCCCGTGAGGCAACCCAAGGTGTGCTTGGACCGAAAGGGCTGCGCGGGGGCCTCCACACGCTGCGTCTCACTCCGACTCTCATCATGAGGCGCGTATATGCTCAGGGGTTGGATGGAGGTGTGTGCAATGCTGCCCACATGAGGCGTTATAACGGCGCTCATGGGTTTATTAAGGCCGTGTGTATGAGGCGTATCTCGGACAGAGGAATGTCGCGAGCTCTGTAGTTTATTAACCAACAGGTTAAAACCAGGCTTCTGCAGGGAGCCCTGCTGTCTACTAATCAACAGATTAGTGGCAGCCGGCTTAATTCTGGCTTCTCTGTGATGTGCTGTAATGGTCGTCATGGTGACGAGCCACGCCATTGCCCTCGCCGCCGCTGCCCGTGAGGCGAAAGGGCTGCGAGGACGTGCTGCGGGCGTTGATGCCACTGTGGGCGCTCAGCAGGTTGGAGCCAGCTGTACATGCTGGCGAATGCCGTCCGCCTGTTCCGCGGCCGTCTTCATGGACTCCACCATGGCGTGGAACTGGGGTCCGATTGGAGCGTCCAGTAGCACTTTTCTGGCCGTCTCCGTAACAGACGCCTGCTTCCGCCAGAGGTGGCGCTGGATCTGTGTCACCCACGCGGAAATCCTCGCCTGGGAGACAGCAACGGACGCGCACAGAATGAGCGCCGTGCTGGCCGCCTTGCTGATTTACTCTGCCTCGGTGGTGGACCGCTCTACCAGTGTCACCACCGAGTTGGAGAGATGCGCAATGTTATTCGCCGCCGCGCTGTGGTGACGGAGAGGGGGAAAGCATGTTCGGCCGCCAAGCTGGCACCCTGCTCCGACTCTGTCTCCCCCGTCCGGAGGAGAGGAGGGAGGGGAGAACCGCACGGTGAACCGTGGAGGGAGGCGGGGCAGGAGTTGCTTTTCTTCGGACTCCTGCCCGGCACTCGGCCCCAGGGACACGAGGCCCCGTCCGCGGCTCGGAAGCCTGGACGGGCCAATCGTCCTCCTCGGCCGCAGCAGCAAGAGCGTCCGCTCTCCGCTTCCTGTCGCCCGAGGGGAGACGGGCGCAGTGTGTGCATGCTACCTGCTGGTTTAGAGCCGCGTACGCGTGCTCTGACCCCAGGCAGGATTCGCATACTGCTTTTATCTCTGCTGGTCATAACTCATTATGAACCCAGAGCCACATGAGGGACAATCGCGGACGCAGTTGTTGCTCATGATGATTCTCAATTGCTGTGCTTCAGTAACTGTGCTGGTTTGCTGAAGAAAAGAGGGAGTAGATTGCCGGGCCTCCTTCCTATTTATACCGGAAGGAGGCCCGAGGGTGGGGTCCACCTTGCGGGTGGGCGTGGACTACAAGTTTTCAGTGCTGCGCGGGGCGTAGGGGGATAACCCAATAGCGATAGCCTTAGAGGGCGAAGCCATATACGAAATAGAACCAAAGACAGATCTAGAAATGACAAAACACAACACAGACAGATCGTGACAATATTGCTCTTTTAAAACCACTTGAACTGACTCCAAGCGACTTTATACAATAAGATAAGATGGATCTTTATTAATCCCTGTGGGGAAATTCAGTTGTACAAGCAGCAACAGGGTAAGCGTGAAAAACAGGACAGCAAAGATTCACACAGATTAATAAAATCAAAAATAAAATCAAGACATTTTTTTAAATAATAATGATAATAATAATAAAAGACTATGAAATAGGAGATGAGTAAAAATAAGAGTAACATAACTATCAGCATATATACATATTTGGTCATCTAAATTATGAAGTACGAAATGAGTCCAGCACAAAGTGAAAATGGACATATAGTGACATATCTACATATTTGATACACAAGTTATATCCATAGCCAGACGATTGCTGAATAAATATGCCGAAAAATCGCCAGGGAAACAACAAGTTGGAGCGGGCGGCGGAGGCTAGCGCTAATGCTAACCTGGCAGACGATTTGGAGGCAAGATCACGTCGCTGTAATATCCGCATTATAGGAGTGAAGGAAGGACGGGAGCATGGGAAGCACCCATCTCAGTTTGTGGCTGATATGCTAAAAGTTTCCCTTGGTCTCGACAAGCCCCCGACCCTGGACTGGGCGCACCGCGCTCTCCGCAGCAGAGCGACACAAGACGGGCTCCCACCGCAGGCTTTTATTGTGAAATTCCACTATCTCTCCGAAAAAGAATCGCTGCTAAAGAAAGCAATAGAGATGAAATCAGTGACGACCCCCGACGATGACCAGATCCGGCTTCTGCCGGACTTTACTCAGGCGGTGAGTAAACAGCGGGCAGCCTTTACCGAGGTGAGAGGGCTGCTGCGAAACTGCGAGGGAGTGTGCTACGGCCTGAAATACCCTGCCATACTGATGATCACAACATCGGGGGGCCACGAGGCAAGTTTCAGCGATCCAAAACTGGCAAAGGAGTTCGTTCTTAACAAGGTGGTGCGCAAGGCTTCATAATGGACATGTTCTGGTGAGTATTGGCCAAGGGCTAAAATTCCAGCTCCATATGATGGAGACGAGAAACAACTCGGCCGGACAATATATGGGGCGAAGCCTGCAAGCTAGTTCAGGCATTCAACTCGAGTACTTATGCTGCATTCATACATAACGCCCATTGCCACTCTACAACCAACCAAACAGAGTCTCCTTTAATACGCCCCTCTATTTAACCTGCCAGATCTCTCTCCATGCATTGCTTGCTGCTGCTATTGCTGCAGCTACGTCGCTGCTGCTTGCCTGCCCCACCACCACCCCAGCTTCCACCTGTAGGCTCGGGGGTTAGTTATTTAATCATCACTCATCGTGCTATGTATATCTATGGAGTGATGATGCCCGAGCCTAGTCGCCAAACTCAACTATATGCTGCTTCTAATAAACATGTTAAAGAAACACGTGAGTTGTCTGACTGAAATGTGGTTATGTTTGGGAAATATTTTCTTTCTCCCTATCTAGAATTCTCAGGATTTCCCATTTGATAACGTTTCTTTTTTCTTTATTGTTCTTGCTGGGAAAAATGTTGAGGCAAGCCACGTCACGGACAATAATATCATTGTGTAACCATATGGGACATTAACGTTTTATTTTATTGAGCCATAACATGTTCAGGGCTGTTACATTACCTAGCTGATATTTCAAACTAGGATGTCGCTATATTCAGCATTGCCTGGTCAGCTGAAGAGAAGGAGCTATATTGAGTTAATTGTTCAGTTCCATGGGGGGCTCGCATGGGTAGCAGATATGGCCTTCTGGAGGCCGTTTTCTCATTGGGATACCCAGGCCGTGGGACACTATATTAGGTTAAGGGACATCCAGGGTAATTTGGTGTCCACTGCCAGTGTATTACTCCAGAAGTGGGATGCTGCCATGGTGCATGCGCGTATCGGACCCTAGGTGGCGCTATAGTCATGGGGGGGGGGCAAGGGGGTGTCCACAGATCAATATGGTGTCCCACTTCCAGTGGGGGGGGGGGTGTCCACAAATCAATATGGCATCCCACTTCCCATGTAGGGGTGTCCACAGATCAATATGGGATCCCACTATCTGTGGGGGGGGGTGTCCATACATCAATATGGTCAAGCAGCTGGCACTGTCCAGACTGGACTTCTCCAGAAACCTCATACAGAAGGCTTTAAACTTCACACCTGATGACTTAAACTGCATCCTCACCCTGCCTTTCAACAAAGGCTTTGATGTTAGCGTCCGTACATCAATTGCCTTTAGAGAATTTTGGATAAAATTTGAAAGTGTGAAAGCCCAGTTTTTTGCTTTTAATGTTGAGAAACTGACTGACAATGCCTTGAAAGTAGTCATTGTCAGGATGTTCAATGAGACAGTAACTGCAGAAGACATCCATTTTTGTCTGGGTAGATACTGCACAGTAAAAGGCATGGCTTCAAAAGTGAGAGATGAGGACGGCATTTGGAACTGTGCCTGGCGTGTCCCCATTCAACAATGGCAAGACCCCCAGGGCTATCAAGGCCTAAAACAACTGCCATCAATGATAGCATAAATATGTCAAATGTTCAAAACAGCCTTGTTTCACTGAAATAGCCTCAAAATCACAAACTGCAAGCATCTGCTTGACGAAATCTAATAAAACAGAGTACTTTCATGGTAGTGGTCAGCTTTTAAACACAAAAGTGTATCTTGAGAGAATTTAAGCATAAATCTGTCAAATGTTAAAAACATCCTTGTTTCACTGAAATAGCCTCAAAATCACAAACTGCAAGCATCTGCTTGACGAAATCTAATAAAACAGAGTACTTTCATGGTAGTGGTCAGTTTTAAACACAAAAGTGTATCTTTCAGTAACTTTCTGAGAGAATTGAAGCATAAATATGTCAAATGTTCAAAACAGCCTTGTTTCACTGAAATAGCCTCAAAATCACAAACTGCAAGCATCTGCTTGACGAAATCTAATAAAACAGAGTACTTTCATGGTAGTGGTCAGTTTTAAACACAAAAGTGTATCTTTCAGTAACTTTCTGAGAGATTTGAAGCATAAATATGTCAAATGTTCAAAACAGCCTTGTTTCACTGAAATAGCCTCAAAATCACAAACTGCAAGCATCTGCTTGACGAAATCTAATAAAACATAGTACTTTCATGGTAGTGGTCAGCTTTTAAACAGCAAAAGTGTATCTTGAGAGAATTTAAGCATAAATCTGTCAAATGTTCAAAACATCCTTGTTTCACTGAAATAGCCTCAAAATCACAAACTGCAAGCATCTGCTTGACGAAATCTAATAAAACAGAGTACTTTCATGGTAGTGGTCAGTTTTAAACACAAAAGTGTATCTTTCAGTAACTTTCTGAGAGAATTTGAAGCATAAATATGTCAAATGTTCAAAACAGCCTTGTTTCACTGAAATAGCCTCAAAATCACAAACTGCAAGCATCTGCTTGACGAAATCTAATAAAACAGAGTACTTCCATGGTAGTGTCAGCTTTTAAACACAAAAGTGTATCTTGAGAGAATTTAAGCATAAATCTGTCAAATGTTAAAAACATCCTTGTTTCACTGAAATAGCCTCAAAATCACAAACTGCAAGCATCTGCTTGACGAAATCTAATAAAACAGAGTACTTTCATGGTAGTGGTCAGTTTTAAACACAAAAGTGTATCTTTCAGTAACTTTCTGAGAGAATTGAAGCATAAATCTGTCAAATGTTCAAAACAGCCTTGTTTCACTGAAATAGCCTCAAAATCACAAACTGCAAGCATCTGCTTGACGAAATCTAATAAAACAGAGTACTTTCATGGTAGTGGTCAGCTTTTAAACACAAAAGTGTATCTTGAGAGAATTTAAGCATAAATCTGTCAAATGTTAAAAACATCCTTGTTTCACTGAAATAGCCTCAAAATCACAAACTGCAAGCATCTGCTTGACGAAATCTAATAAAACAGAGTACTTTCATGGTAGTGGTCAGTTTTAAACACAAAAGTGTATCTTGAGAGAATTTAAGCATAAATCTGTCAAATGTTAAAAACATCCTTGTTTCACTGAAATAGCCTCAAAATCACAAACTGCAAGCATCTGCTTGACGAAATCTAATAAAACAGAGTACTTCCATGGTAGTGGTCAGCTTTTAAACACAAAAGTGTATCTTGAGAGAATTGAAGCATAAATCTGTCAAATGTTAAAAACATCCTTGTTTCACTGAAATAGCCTCAAAATCACAAACTGCAAGCATCTGCTTGACGAAATCTAATAAAACAGAGTACTTTCATGGTAGTGGTCAGTTTTAAACACAAAAGTGTATCTTTCAGTAACTTTCTGAGAGAATTGAAGCATAAATATGTCAAATGTTCAAAACAGCCTTGTTTCACTGAAATAGCCTCAAAATCACAAACTGCAAGCATCTGCTTGACGAAATCTAATAAAACAGAGTACTTCCATGGTAGTGGTCAGCTTTTAAACACAAAAGTGTATCTTGAGAGAATTTAAGCATAAATCTGTCAAATGTTAAAAACATCCTTGTTTCACTGAAATAGCCTCAAAATCACAAACTGCAAGCATCTGCTTGACGAAATCTAATAAAACAGAGTACTTTCATGGTAGTGGTCAGCTTTTAAACAGCAAAAGTGTATCTTGAGAGAATTTAAGCATAAATCTGTCAAATGTTAAAAACATCCTTGTTTCACTGAAATAGCCTCAAAATCACAAACTGCAAGCATCTGCTTGACGAAATCTAATAAAACAGAGTACTTTCATGGTAGTGGTCAGTTTTAAACACAAAAGTGTATCTTTCAGTAACTTTCTGAGAGAATTGAAGCATAAATATGTCAAATGTTCAAAACAGCCTTGTTTCACTGAAATAGCCTCAAAATCACAAACTGCAAGCATCTGCTTGACGAAATCTAATAAAACAGAGTACTTTCATGGTAGTGGTCAGCTTTTAAACACAAAAGTGTATCTTGAGAGAATTTAAGCATAAATCTGTCAAATGTTAAAAACATCCTTGTTTCACTGAAATAGCCTCAAAATCACAAACTGCAAGCATCTGCTTGACGAAATCTAATAAAACAGAGTACTTTCATGGTAGTGGTCAGCTTTTAAACACAAAAGTGTATCTTGAGAGAATTTAAGCATAAATCTGTCAAATGTTAAAAACATCCTTGTTTCACTGAAATAGCCTCAAAATCACAAACTGCAAGCATCTGCTTGACGAAATCTAATAAAACAGAGTACTTTCATGGTAGTGGTCAGTTTTAAACACAAAAGTGTATCTTTCAGTAACTTTCTGAGAGAATTGAAGCATAAATATGTCAAATGTTCAAAACAGCCTTGTTTCACTGAAATAGCCTCAAAATCACAAACTGCAAGCATCTGCTTGACGAAATCTAATAAAACAGAGTACTTCCATGGTAGTGGTCAGCTTTTAAACACAAAAGTGTATCTTGAGAGAATTTAAGCATAAATCTGTCAAATGTTAAAAACATCCTTGTTTCACTGAAATAGCCTCAAAATCACAAACTGCAAGCATCTGCTTGACGAAATCTAATAAAACAGAGTACTTTCATGGTAGTGGTCAGCTTTTAAACACAAAAGTGTATCTTGAGAGAATTTAAGCATAAATCTGTCAAATGTTAAAAACATCCTTGTTTCACTGA